>JAZKJV010010742.1:0-30238 GCA_037367405.1 Ottelia alismoides
TGCAAAGCTGTGTGGCCGGGCCACGAGCGAACTGGACGCATCGTATTGTTCATACCTCTTGAAACCCAACGATCTGCCAACGCTGTAGTGAGTTCTGAGGGTCACAAGGGCTGGGCAATCGGCGGTGACGCGACGTCGATTGGCTACATTGGCTCGTTGGCTTAGTTGGCTGACTGGCTGGCTGACCGGGTGGCTCGCTGCGCAGAGAGCAACCGCACGTCGTGTATATATACCAGACCCGGTTGATAGGGTTCGCACCATTCGTCATTGCAGGCACGGCCCGCGGCTATTCATGTCAGGCGCGCACATTGCTCACGTATCCCGCGACTGTCCCCCAAAGGTCTGAGTTGGCCGGGGTCATAGTGCTAATGTCATTGGTGACATCGCTATGGATCGGGAGCTTGCGAGTTCGAATCTTCGAGCCTGCAACTTTCTTCTTGCGGGGGGAAATGTCGTCCTGGGCATAGTTGACCACCCTTTGAGGCGGGGGCTATGCTGCCAACCAGGAGGAGCGAGTAGGAAGAGCGGAGCCGTGAGCATGCCCGTAGCCGGAAAAGCCGAACATGCCGGCAGAGCCCTGTTGACGCCTCATCACCTCTGGCCCCTTAACACACGCGGGTATGACCCAGCGTAACGTTTCCCTTGTTCATCCTGCGACGGTGACCCGTGGGCGGGACACACCTTACTACCGTACGTTGTTGCGGGGGCGCCAACCTGACCTGACAGACAGCCGGTGCTCGTTGACGGCGCTTTTGGCGGCCTGCATTTGCCTTTCCCGTGTTTACATTTACCAATGCAGCTGCGAGGTTGAGGACCCCGCGGCATGTGCAGTCGACTGTCCGTCGAGTGCGCTAACCGAAGACCTCCAATGCCGCGCACCGTGCCCAGGTACGAAAGCACGCACGGCATGCAATGTACTATTGTGACGTAGTCTTTCACGCCCAACAAAACAAGCAAGCGAGGACTCACATGAGGTTGGCCACACCGTGCAGCAGCCCGCCGGTGGCAGAAGTCGCAGGCCACGAGCTTGGGCGCGTTTACACTTTTTTTACACAGTCTCGTACTACTCGTATCGGCCGCTCGCCAGTAGTAATTATAATAATAATGATACGCTGGGTCAAACCCGGCGTGTGTTAAGGGGGCTGGGCACGATGGGCTAGCACGGAGCAGCCTTACGATCTACCCAGCCACCAGTCGCCAGTAGTACCTGGCCAAGGCAGTCCCATTAAGTCGTGGGGATCATTGGCAAATGCCTTCTGGAGGTCGTGGGTTCGAACCTCGCAGCGTGACTTTTTAATGCTGAAGGGGGAGGGGTATGATTTCCCCAATCTGTTGGAACCCGTGCGAAAGAACCCGCCAATCCGGAAAGAGGGCAGCTGCAAAGCCTAAAGTAAGCCTGCCTGTATGTCCAGGGCATGCAGGGAGTCGGGAAGGTTGGACTGCTACCTCCTGCGTAAGAGTGACCGTCGCCCCCATCGAGCGGGAACGGGAACCCCCTGTGAGGCTTCTCCTTGCAATCGAGTTGGTGCATGTTCACTGTATACTTGCTGGCGTCCACCTGGCACTGGCCGTTAGTTGTTGGTGGTAGATCTAGGCTCTACAGGGGGGGGCAGCCCCCTA
Source organism: Ottelia alismoides (assembly GCA_037367405.1). NCBI lineage: Eukaryota > Viridiplantae > Streptophyta > Magnoliopsida > Alismatales > Hydrocharitaceae > Ottelia > Ottelia alismoides. Next base: position 1,621 of record JAZKJV010010742.1, read on the forward strand.
GCCCAACATTAGCGCGTGTGGCGCTGCTCGAACTGGTTGAGCTGGTGGTCGCGGGTAGGACTGCATGCCGCCGCACTAGCTGGCTTAGAACCAACGGACTGGGCCTATAATCTTGCCCCTTGAGCGTCCCAATCGAGGCTTAACCGTAATCGAGTCGCTTACGGCGTAATCCAGCAAGACGGTCGTTTAAGACTCCAGCCGCTTGGCACCAAGTGTCCAAATCTCGTTTAACCTAATCGCCAAAGGTTAATGCAAAATCAGCCGCGGATTAAGCTTCCGCAAACCGCCCCACCCCTAGACCTATCCTTTGGTTGCGAATTTAAGCTGGCGGTGGGCGATTAGGCGGTGCATACGGCCGCCAGCCCCTCGCTCATCCCTAATCGAGCCTCGTTTACGGCAAGTAGGCTCGGCATCGTTTAGGCCCTAAACGAGGCCCCTTAAAACGAGGTGGCCGGGCTGTGAAGTATCGGCCGTAATCTTTCCCGGATTAGCCTGATCGAGCTCTGAGCGAGCCGTAGTCGCGACTTGGTGGAATTTTGAAGCCAGTAAGCGACTCGTAATTGACCTCCTAAGCGACCGGCGATTAGGCAGCTCGCACAGGAAAGATAGCGCTAAGCGCGTGTAGCCGTGGTAGGGACGTGGGCCGACCGTGGGCTTGGTCCCAGCATAATGGAGTTGTAATCATAACACTAATCGTATCGCGGCCCGCATGTTCCCGACCCTGGTGGCTGGGTAGATACCCTTTATTTGGGTGTCGTCGTATGATAAGCACTACGTGCGAGTCCATCGTGCCCAGCCCCCTTAACACACGCGGGTGTGACCATGCGCAACATTATCATTATCATTACTTTTATCGCGTGGCCTGCAAGTGATGAGGCCGTGTGCTGGCAACGGACGCCGCTTAGGTGTGCGTGCCATTTGCTACGGCCGGCTATAATGCAGCTCGCACCTCCCGTTTCATATCCGAAGTCCCCCGCCTTGTGCTGCTACGGCAACCTGGTATTGCCGACACGGCATGCATCGGTCACAACAACCATTACTTACCATGCGAAGGCAAAGGGGTTTAGGGTTGCTTGGCGCCGCCATCCCCTGTGCGTGCCTGGGTTTCTTGAGTTGCAGGTAGTTGCAGGGGCAGCATTTCTGTGGTAGCATTTCTGTGGGTGTCACCGCTGGAAGGTTTCCGAGTATGGTAGTCGCCTTTATGTATGTACTGCTGGTGCCGCCCCAGCGGCCCGTAGCACTCAGTGGATCGAACCTCAAGCCGTCAGTGACAGCTGGGCCCTTCATATCGCCTGTTGCAGGCAACTTCTACCAATGTGGGCTACCGCTACCTCCTCCTCCTCCGGAACCGCCTTACTTCTTCGACCCCGCCCAGCCTCCAGACATGCCGCCGCTCCCTCCAAGCTCGCCCCCCACCCCGCCGCCGCCCCCACCACCACCTGCAGCTCCACCTGCTACCCTGCGCATGGTCGGGCCATCACAACATGTTCGATGTCTGAGGGTTTATCCAGTACATGTAGTAGTTGTACGCAAAGGCACAGGGGCCGGCACCACCTGACATGTAAAGTTTCGGGCGTACCTACCTCGGCACGTCATGAACGGCTGCTGCAGCAGCGGGGTCCTTCAAAGACCTCGACCTTGCCCTTCTTATGCGTTGTTGTGTCACGTTACTGGCTGCTGCTCGGTAACGGACGGACCCGACCAGAGAGATCATCACTGGCTAGCGTAGAGCGTAGGGCACGTACTACTTGCAGGGGATGATCCCCTCCGTCCATCGATGGCCATCCTATACGGTTACACGGTTTACTGACCCGACGGAAGCCCGCTACAAGCAGGGTAGAAAGATCAGGGTCCATCTGGCCTGCGTGCAGCGGGTCGACCGCTGCACATACTCACTTCGCGCGCCTGCGGCTCAATGTCTTCCTTCATCCCTCGCTGAGCATCTCGGCCTGAGGGACAAACACGATCGCACCGAGCGGTCTACTACTGGCGCGGCGGTGGTTGGGTAACTCGTAAGGCCTTGCTCCCGCACTACGGGAATGAGGCGCAGCGTACCCAGCCCCCTTAATCGACGCGAGGTTACCCTTGCGTACTACTACTGGCGCGGCACACCGCAGCATGCGAGCAGGGTCGATTGAATGACCACTTTTAACCTGGTATACATGATTATCGCGTGCATATGTACGGACAATTCACGCAGCCAGTAGCGATCAGTACGGCACACACCGCAACTAGCCACCCAACCTGCATTTGCGCTGCAATACACTACTTTTTCCCATGCGTGTACGTGCAGACCGACCACTATGGCTGCCGGTGCCGTCGCTCTTGGGTGTACGGCGGCCGTGTGTACCACTACTGCGCACCAATGCCCAACGACACCCGGTTGTGGTGAGAAGCGCATGGCCGGAGCTATAATCTGTGCAATCATTCCGTACAGGGTGTCGATCATTATTGGGCTGCCGTACGCCTGCATTCAGGCAGGTCACGTGCCCGCATAGTACGCCAACTACTTGATGTACCCTACTGACCTGTTCATCAGGCGATGTTTCCTGAAGGAAAGCAGGGAGGATTCTCCTTGCGGAAGGAGTATCCATCAGCCGAGGGCGGGGAGAATGTCCTTAGTTGTGTCTGAAGAGGGGTAAGGGTGAAACGTTACGCTTGGGTCATACCCGCGTGTGTTAAGGGCCAGAGGTGATGAGCCGTCAGCAGGGCTCTGCGGGCTTTGAAATGTACCTGGCACCATCCTTTTCCATGCTCTCGGTCATGGTGCCGGCATGTTCGGCTTGATCCGGCTACGGGCATGCTCCGCTCCGTCTATTCGCTCCGCCGCCTGGTTGGCAGCATACTAGGCCCCGCCTCACAGGGTGGTCAACTATGCCCAGGACGGCATTTCCCCCCCCCCGCAAGTAGAAAGTTGTAGGTTCAAAGATTCGAACTCGCAACCTCCCAATCCATAGTGATGCCACCGGTGCCATAAGCACTATGAGCCCCGGTCAACTCGGACCTTTGGGGGGAAGAGGTCGGTGTAATCCCCCCTAATGCCTCAAGAGGGCGAACAAGTAGTCTTCTTTCCCTTGATGCTTGCAGGTGTGAAGTGGAAGACCCCTACTGTCTAACGCCCGGCAACCCTATTCCATATCGCTACTGCGCCAACGGCCCCACACAGTTTGACTGCGCAGGTAGGTAGGCGCCGCACACCATACCACACAGCGGGCTTGACGGATGCATACGCCGAGCAAAGGACAGGGTACCGTCAAAGGACAGGGTACCGTCACTGATGCCTCTGTCGGCGCCAGGCTAGACAGGCGGTGCAACAGCGAGGTCGGCATGGAAGGGAAATGACACCATGGCGTTACTTGTCCACCCAACGTGTCAGATACTGATGTGAGCGATACGTTCCGCAAGGCCTTCCCAATCCCCTAGCCATAGCAGCAGCAGGCGTGTGTGCAACCAACCCTTGCGGTGTGCGTTGCGCGCATTCTCTGTTTGTACGTCACTCTGGCGTACAGGGGCTGCGGCTTGAAAAGAAAGGCACTAGATGCGGTTCTTTTCATGCCTGCCTCGCGCCGCGCTCATGCTATGGGGGTCGTGTCTCTCGCGCACGGCAAAGACCTTTGTGTTTTCCAGCCGGAGTCGCTCCGCTTGATGATGTGCCTGCTGTTCCGCTAAACATAATTGTCCTCTTCAGCAGCCGGAGGTGCGGCCGTAGCCTTACAGCCGTCCCCTCCATCGCCCGTGTCGCCGTCGCCACCGCCGTCACCGCTGCCGTCATCGCCGCCGCCTCGGCCAGCGGCTCCGCTGCCGCCAATCCTGAGTACGTCGTGGTCGCTCGTTGGCAAGGGGAAACGGGGGAAAGGGGAAACGTTACGCTTGGGTCATACCCGCGTGTGTTAAGGGGCCAGAGGTGATGAGCCGTCAGCAGGGCTCTGCGGCTTTACAAATCCGCCTGGCACCATCCTTTTCCATGCTCTCGGTCATGGCGCCGGCATGTTCGGCTTGACCCGGCTGCGGGCATGCTCCGCCCACTCGCTCCGCCTGGTTGGCAGCATAGACCCCGCCTCAAAGGGTGGTCAACTATGCCCAGGACGGCATTTCCCCCCGCAAGTAGAAAGTTGCAGGTTCAAGGATTTGAACTCGCAACCTCCCGATCCATAGCGATGTCACCAATGACATTAGCACTACGAGTCCCGGCCAACTCGGACCTTTGGGGGGACTCGTTGGCAGGATGTATAGGGGCATCAGAGGGTGCCCATCACCATTCGTTTTCTGTGCAATTGATTGCTGCAAACATAGCATTATGCATCGATAGTGACGTAAGGGCCCGAATCATCGGCACCATGATTCGGCATGCTGCCAGGCTGCTGCGTCGTCGGTGGCCGCTCGAGGTTTACTCATGGGCGTCGCACTGCTCAGCACAGAAAGCAGAAAGTGAATCGCATATGGGCTTCGTGCGATACGTATTGAAAGCTAACAATAATAATTGTAATAAGAATACACATAATAATAAAAATAACAATAATTATAATGATAATAATAACAATAAATATAATAATAACAATAGTTATAACTTTACGCATCGGCCACACCGGCGTGTATTTTAGCTGCCGGGTCGCACGAGCATGTCCGTGGGATTACCGGTTCTTAACGTCTGCAGCAGGGGGGCTGCGCCTGATGACAGACAGCAACCACCAACAGACGTGCCAGAAATCTCTCGACCCGTATGGGGATCGAACCCGAGACCTCTCGCATGCCAGCCACCTCCACTTATGTCGTGGCAAGGCCTCGTCCAGTTTTTCCTTCCACTGGCAGGAGGTATTGAATAATAACAATAAAAATAATAATAACAATAAAAATAATAATAATAATAATAATAATAATAATTATTATAATAATAATAATAATAATAATAATACGCTGGGTCATACCCGCGTGTGTTTAAGGGGGCTGGGCACGATGGGCTAGCACGGGGCAGCCTTACGAACTACCCAGCCACCAGAGGAGGTATTGAAAGCTACGTTACAACGCATATCTCCGGCCAGTGGAAGGAAAAACTGGACAAGGCCTTGCCACGACATAAGTTCGTGGAGGTGGCTGGCATGCGAGAGGTCTCGGGTTCGATCCCCATAGGGGTCCAGAGATTTCTGGCACGTCTGTTGGTGGTTGCTGTCTGTCCTCAGGCGCAGCCCCCTGCTGCAGACGTTAAGAACCGGTAATCTCACGGACATGCTCGTGCGACCCGGCAGCTAGAAAACACGCCGGTTTGACCGATGCGTAAAATTGTTGTTGTTACAACGCATGTTCTTTGGTACAACAGCCACACACATGCACACAGTCACCGCCACTTTTCGTTGTGCAGGGCCATTGCCACCGTCACCGCGGCGGCCACCGAGCCCGCCTCCCCTACCTCCTAAGCCTTCCCCGCCACCGCCAAGCCCGTCCCCGCCACCCTCACCCCGCCCACATGGCCCACCGCCAAGCCCTGCCAACCCTCCGCCGCCGCCGCCGAGCCCCTCGCCGCCGCTGCCAGCCCCACCACCTAGCCCAGCCCCCGTTCCCCCAAGACCTTCCCCTCCGCCACCGCTGCCAAGCCCCTCGCCGCCGCCACCAGCCCCACCACCGAAACCATCCCCCGTTCGCCCGAGCCCTCCGCCATCGCCGCCAACCCCTTCGCCGCAGCCACCAGCCCGACCACCTAATCCCCTTGCAAGTCCCTCGCCACCTCCACCTCCACCTCCAACCCCAAGTACTCCCCAACCGCATCCAAGCCCGCGGCCTCCAGCTCCCAGCCCCTCGCCACTACCAACAAGACCCTTATCACCTCCGCAGGGTGTCTCAAGCCCAGCGCCATCCTCACCCATCCACCTACGCCTCCTCCTCCAGCCTTAAGACCTCCACAACCAAGCCCATCTCCATCCCTGCCATCGCCCACGCCAAGCCTGCGGGCTGTTCCTCCCGCCTCCAGTCCCACACCACCACCGCCCTCACCACCTCTTCCCGTACGGCCTCCGCCGCCGGCCGCGCAGCCGCCGCTGCCTTTGCCGCTCGCCGCCGCAAACAGCCCACCGCACCCATCACCGCTACGCGTGCCTCCATCGCCGCGAAGCCCGCCGCCACCCCAGCCGCTCCAGCCGCCTTTCGGGGCTGCGCCGCCAGCTGGCAGCCCACAGCCGTCGCCGCCGCCGCGGCCGCCGCCTCTCCCGCCCCGGCCATCGCCGCCGCCGCCGCCACCGCCGCGGCCGACGCCGTGGCCACCGCCACTTCCGCTTCCGCCTCCACCGCTGCCCGCACCGCCCCAAAGCCCGTCGCCGACCGTTCCTGTACCCTCAGGGCAGCCGCAACCAGGTCCGGCGGTGGCACAGGTGCGTACCATGGGCTGTGTGGCATACATGGCAAGCGTGCAAAGGTGCTACAACAACCTGCTGGGACCGCTTTGTGCGGTGTAGTTCAGGTGTGGCCTATGCACATTCCGCATCATGCGCACACAACGCACATGCACGATGAGGAATGCCCTTGGCACCTGTCGCCCAGCACCTGTACGGCAATGTCCACAATGGCTGCAATGACGGCTTTAGCACGAACCATAGGTATGGCGTTTGTTAGCAGGTTACACGACTTCCTTGGAGCTGCACCTGTATGTGTGTGCTGCGCAACCACATGCTTGTAATGTGCTGCATGGTCATCGGCAGAACTGTATCGCCGCCATACACGGTGGCCAGGCGCGCTGTGCTGTGCACATTGCGCGTACTGCAGGCACCAGCTGTGATGAAGACACTCGTAGCTCCCGGCGACGCAAGCAATCAGCAGCAGATCCAGCAAAGCGGCGACGGGCGTGTACATCACGCTGACAGGGTCACTGATCGCACCACGCCTGGCGGCAGTGACACTGGCGGCACTGCAGCAGCCGGCGGCCGGTCTCTCAGCGCAGCGCTGAGCATTTCATTAGGGGTTGCTGGAGCGGTATTGCTTGGCGCGGTGGCGGTACTGCTGATGGCGTTGCGCGCCGCCCGGCGTCGTGCCAAGGTGGCATCTGTACGTGGCGCACAGCATGAAGCTGCTGCTGCGGCGTCCCGCGCGAGGGAGGCCTGGCTGCCCTAGCTGCCCACTTCCATCGTCCGACGCATTACTGCCCGTGGTGCTGTTAGCCGCCTGCCGTGATGAGCTATCGACAACCGGTTGTCGTGTGACAGACCTGGCGCGAACGCTCGCCGTCCGCGCGCAGGCGGCGCGCGTGTGCGCGGTCGCCGGTAGGCAGTATGTATGCGCTGATCGAAGCCGCGCGCCGTGATAGCGCGGCAAAAGGGGTGCTTAAACGCCGACACAGTACTCGTCTGTTTACCGCACGCGATCCACTGTATGGCCATACGTCGACGTACGTCGACTGGGAAGCTCCAAGGCAAGGGCCGGTGTGTGCGAGCCTGCTCGATTAACGGGCCGATGCCGCTGACGAGGGCAAATGCCACCAGTCACTGTGCGTGTGATCATCGCAATTCGGTACCGCGGGGCGGCGCGGCGGGCCTCAACCAGCAGCAGGGCGAGATAGGTGCGTCACCACCACCAGTGCGACTAAGCGGTGCGTTTGCGTATGAATCGCTACGAAGCGATTGCATCTAATTCGTCCACCATTGATGCGCGTTGACGATGGAGCGCAATGGCTGGTGCGCTGCGGAGAGTCTTGTCCAGTCCAGTGCTGGGGCCGCGGCCCAGCCTCGTTCAGCCTGATTAGCCTGATGGGGCGCTGCGGATACTGCGAAGGGTCTTGGCCATTGCCTGACCGCGGCCCGGCCTCTTTCGCTCATGTGGTGATGTTCTGAACACAATAACACGCAGGGCTGCTGATGCGACGGCATGTATGACGCAATTGCATGGTTAGATGGCCCAACTGGCCAACAACTGCAAACGCGCACGCAACAAACGCGGCCCTGCCAAGGCCGTTCTGCTTTGTCCTAATTGTGAGTGTTGTCATGCATGGCCATTTATCATTGAGGTTTGACTGCGGCTGGACTTGTCATGGAAGTAATCGAAGGACACCTCGCCATCCGGCGCGTGCGTGCTCCATGCTGCCACTGCTTGCTGGCGTACCTGCTAGGCTGCGGCAGTACATACATACATCTCTTTGCAAAGCAATGTGCTGGCTGGATCTTCTGCACCGCCGATCGGCACTGCTGCCACGCCCACCACGCGCGCCCTCTTGATTGATGCACCGCATGCATTGCATGCATGACGCGCGAACAGCGCGGGTTGCGGGATCCGAGCCATGGTAGCGCGCGAAGTCTTTTCTCGAGCTACTCTATATGTGCCTGGCACATGACCGGCTGTTACCAGCACCACTCATGCCTTGGGACTGCATGGTGTTTTAGGTTTTGCTGTCTTCGGCGTGGATTGTGAGCACTGGGTGGATGCTGCTGTTCACAGCACCGTCATGACCCGCCGTCCGCCTTGCGTCCATAACTGTACTACTCGGCGTTGTATGGTTTGCATACATTTGGAAATGGGAAGAATGCAACAATGCGTTCGCCACGATGACTGCGTGCGCTTTATTGACAGCCTAGACAGCCGAAGTGGCCTTGCCTACCTTACCTGCCTCATGCTCACTCGCTCAACTCCGTCCGTAGTTGCAACTGCAGGCTGTGTCCTGCACTTGTGCATCGCTGTCGTACCTATTGTACGTGCTTATAACAGGGAGCTTGGTAGGCCTCATCGCCAACAGTGTACGGTGGTTGCTGCTGGCTGGCTGCGGCATAAGCTGAAAAAGCGCATCATTACATTAGCGATAGATAGGGTAGGGGCTGCAACTGATTGCCTCCGCCGCACGCGCTATGTGCATCAGAGAGGAGGAGACTTGGTTTCATCTATCGGAGTCTTCAAATCAGGGCTCTGTAACAGGTACACCAACGGCCAGCAGGCATTGCATGAATTCATGCTCGTGTCTCGTACGACCATGTAGTGAAGATATGGCCCACTGTGTGAACCAGAGATGTACAAACCCCTTTCATCGGTAGCGGGCAGGGGTAGCGGGCAGCAGGGACCCTGCTGCCTGGTCGAGTTTCTGTCGGCAGAGCGCGTAGCCCCCCCCCCCCCTCCCCGTACTAGTAGGGGGAGCACTCCCCCCGCATAACGCCCTTCCCCTCCCGAAGTGATTTTGCCTTGTGTCTTACAAATTGCATGGCTTTCGTATAAGTCAGCACGCAAAAGGCCTCGATGTAAAGCGGACTGCTGGTTCAACTGCTTTCAGAAGAACTGCCATTTACATGACGTCACATGCATGACTGCAAGTGTGCCGTTCACCACCAGCACCAGGCACCAGCACAACGGCGTACGCACTCTCAGGCGTTCATTGACGCATGCCTGGGCAGTGTGGGCCATGACACTCCGTCAAAATGCCTCGCTCATTTCGGCAGTGCCTGATGAAGCCTACCCCCGTCGCCGGCCATCCATGCACGAGCGCCACGCACCAGCCCCACACACCAGCGGCACGCACTCACGCCATGGCCCAGATGCCATGCCCTCGCTCACTTTGCCTGTCGTATTCAGCTTGGTAAACAGGCACTGCGCCATGCATTGAGCCGATAGGCGTGCACGCCGGTCACGCTTAAGTGCAGTGCGTCCAGTCCAGGCGTCGTGAATACCCTTCTTCCCCGTCCCGTCCGAGTAGCGGGCGCCAATCTGCAACAGCGCGAGCCACGCCGGTTGACGGGCCCCTGCCCATGGAGACCGACGTCAACCTCCCCAATGGCGATTAGTGGCCAGGTCCCGACACGCATATGGCTGAGGCGACCACAGCACAGATGCAGCCCACCGACGATCCACCAAATCAACCCTGTTCCAGACTACGGGGCACAAGGGTGCAGTCCAGGCACCCAACAAAAGCAAGCCCCCTTTAACAACAGTAATAATCAGAGTAACAATAGACTACAACAAAATAGTTTATGATAATGATGATGTTCATGAAACAAAATAGCAACATCGTAACAACACAGAAATGATCATAGAGTAACATCAACAATTATAGTAGTTGACCACCCTTAGAGGCGGGGTTATGCTGCCAACCATGGCGGAGCGAGTAGGCGGAGCGGAGCATGCCCGTAGCCGGATCAAGCCGAACATGCCGGCGCCATGACCGAGAGCATGGAAAAGAATGGTGCCAGGCGGGATTTGAAAAGCCACAGAGCCCTGCTGACGGCTCATCACCTGTGCCCCTTAACACACGCGCATATGACCCAAGCGTAACGTTTCCCCTTTTCTACGGGTTGTACGACAGCGAAGTCGACGGCACGTACAAGGTACGACGGGTCGTCAGCGGGGCCATCGGCAACAAGATACCAAGGCTATACCGAGAGAGCTGTACCGCGTCCGGCAACGCCGACGCAGGCAGGAACCGCATGACGAGCTATGAGGTTGCAGGGCAAGACTCTGTCGTCACGCAAGGCATGGTCGATGCGTACGCCACAATGCGGTACTGCGATGCCGACCACATAGGATTGCTCGTCCTGGCGGTTGGTTGGTACAGGCATAGGCCACAGCCTGCGCAGCGTTCAATGGTGCGCTACGGTCGTGCCCGCACGTAACATGCAAACGACGCAAGAAGGCTGGGAAGCAATGGTTGCGGCTGCTCAAGCCCGCACAGCACACGCCGCCCCGATGACTTGCGCGACCGCGCCGCGCGACGCACACCTGAGCTAGGCGCAGCGCCAGGGCACATGTGAGTGCGCTGACCCTACAGCACTGCAGGACCGCACCCTTCTAGAGCCGTACGATCTCCCGCCAGTGGAAGGAAAAACTGGACGAGGCCTTGCCACGACATAAGTCCGTGGAGGTGGCTGGCATGCGAGAGGTCTCGGGTTCGATCCCCATAGGGGTCGAGAGATTTCTGGCACGTCTGTTGGTGGTTGCTGTCTGTCATCAGGCGCAGCCCCCCTGCTGCAGACGTTAAGAACCGGTAATCTCACGGACATGCTCGTGCGACCCGGCAGCTAAAAAACACGCCGGTTTGACCGATGCGTAAGATTGTTATTATTAGAGCCGTACGTGCACGTTGATAAACGCCGGTGCAACCCGGACCTCGACATCCAACCGACCATCAAGTACACCATTGCTGTGCGAGGTCGTCGCCGCAACGGTGCTGCGACGCCTGCCCTCCTCACCTTCAACCCAGCAGGCTCCTTCGTAGGGCAGCTGCCGGTGGCGCGCCTCGCCGCACTGCGCGCACGGCACCCAAGGCGCCCGCCGCACCGCCACCGCCCGGCTGCTGCTCCCACGCGCCCACCCGCCCGCCCACCCACCGCCAGCAGTCCGGGCACGATCGCGACTATCTGGCCCGGCCGCAGCAGGTCCGCCGCCAGGGCCGCCTTGGCAGTCACAGACCACAGCAGCTCCCACGCGCCATGTGCATGTAGCCAAACACGCCTGCGCCGAGCAACACCAGCGGCAGGAGATCAGGGCTGGAGGAGGCTATCGTCATATGGTGCAGCGGGATGATCGGCGGACAACAGCGGGGGGGGGGGAGAGGCCCGGCGGGCCAACAGTGGGTGCCGGGTGTGAGAGTCGCGCAGAGCGCGTGCCAACACAGGTACGGCAGGCCCAGCGCACGCGGAGGGGGCACGTGAAAGGGCGGCGGGCCAGGTTGCGGTTGGGCCCCGCGGCAACAGCCGCGCGCGCAGCCGCAACCAGCGTCACGACAGAGCGTCCCGATGGTTCCGGCCCAAACATGGCTATTGATTGCATTACGCTACATCCAATGCATGTGATTACACGTAAAGCCACCTGTGTGAATAGCACCCTCCGAGTGTGACAGCTTCACAGGATGAGATTGGGTGCTGGGGATGGCATGGGTCGGGTTGGGTTGGGAGGGTTTTGTTTGGGGGGGAGGGAGGGGGGGGGGGGCAATACGCCGGGCCAGGCTCACGTACGGCCGCACACATGGTGCAGCCACAGGCCGGGCCACGCCAGATGTGTGCGTCTTCGCGCACCAGCCCGCACCGGCATGAACGGTACCGTGCAGCAGCCGCGGTCTTGTGGCATGGCGGGGAAGGGGGCGAGGGACGGAGAGGAGAGGTGGGCGGTGGGCACAGCCCGAGGCACTTTGCGCTGCCGGCCTCATCATCTATCGTGGAGCTTGGCGCCGGTGGCGGGGTCCAGCTTGGGCGGCCCCGCCCGTGCGCACGCCCCCTGCACCCACCAGGGCCTAACCAACCAGCGCGGCCGACAGCGGGCTGCTCAGGGCCTGCCGGCAGGGGCCAGGGGGGGAGAGAGCGCGGCACAGGCGACGGATACAACACGCGTGCGACGGGTTGGAGAAAGGGGTTGGCGGAAGGGGGGGGGCGTTGACCACGTAGTGACCAGCCAGTGCGGATAGGTGGAGCCGCGAAGTGCGGATAGGTGGAGCCGCGAAGTGCGGATAGGCGGAGCCGCGAAGCGGGCTCTCCCGTCCGGCAACGACCTAGGATGCACGCAATGCACCGCGGATCACACGCAGGACCCGGCCCATCACCCGCCCCCTCTCTCCACGCCGAAGGCATCGGCACGTCCGGCGGACTTGCGCACAGACAGGCAGACGGCCAAAACACTATACAGGGGCCGGGCCTACGCACCGCCAACGTGGTAGCTGCATGTCCTTCGGCGCCTCATATGAGCCATGTGATGTAATGCCGAGAACAAATTACACTGACCGAGATGCAATGGCTGGGACTGTTGACGCCCCCTGGAAGCGCCAACCTGGTAATCGATCCAGAAGCGGAAGGGCTTGCTCCTGCGGCCCGGAGCGGCGGGGCCCGGTGGCCCAGGCGCTGGGAGCGGGCCTGTCGGGCGGGGAAGGGAGCGGGAGGCGGCGCAGCGCGTGACGTCCACAATGATGACCAGCTGCGCAAGGCGAGGGAGGGAGCGTGGCGGCACTGCAGGCGTGGCGTGGCGGCTGCGTCCCCGCGGCTGCTCCTTTGGGTGCCTAACGCCTGCCACGCCAGACCCCCACCCCCACCCCGTGTTCCGCGCCAACTTGCACAGCACTTGCAGCACAGCACTTGCTCTTGCCAATACGTGTAGTAAGCCGTAAAGTCCAAGGTGGCTGGCCTCTTTGCGGGTGCTCAGCAGCTCCTGCGCCTGCTTGTGCACCCTCCCCCCTTGCCGCATGCACCAGCCGCTGATGGCACTCACTCACCCCCATCACGTCCATCCAGATCCAGCAAATGGAGCGGGCCACTCGGGCGGCCCATGCGCGCTAGCTCGTGGCTGCGGGCATGCACCCGCCGCTGGCGCATGGACTCGAAGCAGCCAGCAGCCAGCCAGCGGTGACGGCGGCGCCGCGCACGCACTGCGGCGCATGGCGCGTGCTGAGGTGCGCACTGCTGCACGGCGGCTTATGTGCCATCGGAGCGGCGGCGGGTTGTACCGCAGCGGCGGGTTGTACCGCAGCGGCGGGTTGTACCGCAGCGGCCGGGTTGTACCGGGCCGAGCTGTTCTCGGCCATGCGCGGGTGCCCATCCGCCGCACCACCGCGCAGCGCGGCGCCAGCAGCGCGGCGGCGACGCGTGCGGCGGCCAGCTCCACCGGGCAGCCCTGCCGCCGCAGCCGCTTCAGGCGCGGCCAGGCGTGCGCAGCAACAGGAGGCGCAGCTCTCGCACGAGAGGCAGGGAGCGCGGCAGGGAGGGAGTGCGGCAGGGAGGGAGCGCGGCAGGGAGGGAGTGCGGCAGGGAGGGAGCGCGGCAGGGAGGGAGCGCTTGTGGCTGCTGCCCGCCGCCGCGTCCTCCCGCGGCGCCCACCGGCCGGAGCCGTTGTCCAGCCACAGGCCGTACGGCGGAACCTGTACGGCACAGAGCCGGTCCGCTGGCTCGGCCACCGCCGTCACCGCCTGCGCTCAGGTGGGCAGGGCAGGGGAGCAAGGTGACGTGAGATGAGCTGTACTGCTGACAGCGGGGGGCAATCGTCCCTGCCATTGCATCACTAAAGATATCTTTAGGTATTCCCATGCAGCCCATTGCATCACTGAAGATGTATGTAGGTATTCCATGCAGCCCGTTGCATCACTGAAGATGTATGTAGGTACTGGCGGCTGTGCAGTCGCATAACCCCGGACCAGCACACTGCCGCACCCGCCACAGATCCTCGTCATCGTCCAGGTCGTGGATGGGCCACACACACGACCCCAGCTCAAAGTACTCCAGGGGAAGGCAGCAGCGCAGCCGGCAGGCGCAGTGCAGCGCAGGCGTCCAGCTTGCTGATGGACATGGTGCGAATGTCGCGCAGGCACTGCCACGCGCCCGCTGCGGATGCTGGTGCTGGTGCTCCTGCTTCTGCTAAGCGGCCTGGCCCGGCCGGCGCTTGCGGCTGCGGCTGCGGCTCCGGCTCCGGCTCCCCAGGGGGGTCGAGCTCAACGCCCTTCACGCACAGCGCCCCCGCACGGCCGGCAGCTGCCGCGCGATGCTGCGTGCCGGGTCGGCGGTCAGCTCCTCCTCGACCCTGAGCTCCGTCAGCGAAGGCCAGTGGCCCTGCGGCCCGGCGGCCCAGAGGTTGGATGAAATGGATCGTTAGTGCTTTGTCGGATTGCTTCAGATTATGTCGTACATGTACGTACACGGAAGGCGCTCTGACTGAATCGGTCGGGCGATGCGCTTGCTTGGTTGATCCCGCGCTTGTGTGCATTTTTGCACATGCTGCCAAAGATGGATGACGCCCGCTCACCTGACCGACCTGCAGCCGCGCGCGCACTCGTGCTGTCCGTCCGCCGTTCGACCTGACAGTACGGCAGCTGCGGTACGGCACGGTAGGCAGGGAGCTGCGCCCCACCGGGACAATGCGGCAGGCAGCTGTGTTACGAGTGCTGCTAGCCCCAAGGTTAACTTACTGCCTGCCGCCGTGCTGTTGCACGTACTCAGCGCACTGCGCTACGTGGCGGCGCCCTGTGGGGCAGCACGCCACGCCCGAGGCAGATACCGACCGGTACGCATGATGCTCACGTGGACGGTTGTGGGGATAACGGCGTGCGTGCAGGCCCCTCCCTCAAAAGCGGCTGCTGCCGCGGGTGGCGCACGGCGTACGGCGCGCGGTCCGCGCACATGTCATGTTTTGCTACAGGCTCACCTGGGGCGGCAGTACGGCGCCCAGCTCCAGGACGCCGTTGCACATGTCCCCCAGCCGGAGGCACGTCAGGCCCGGCGGCGCGCTTGCCAGGCGTGCGAGCAGCTCCAGGGTACATGCCATGCCCTAATCGGGGGTGCGCAAGGCAGGCAGCGACAGGGCGGGACAGGCGGACATGAAGCTGGCAGCTTGGGCGCGGGTGTAGGCGCTGGCGGGTCGCATCGAGGGGTATGGCCTCTTTAGGATGCTCTGGCGCAGGCATGGCGAGCAGCACAGGCCCGCCAGCGACGCCGCAACAGCTGCACCGGCAGCTGCGCCGGCCGGCGGCTCCAAAAGAACATGTCGCCGGGCCGGGCTTGTGGCGCAGTTTGAGCGACTCTGCACTGCGGGCAGTGCTGCGCCAGCGCGGCACCGAGCGTGGCCTGAAAGACGCTGTGGATAAGGCCGCCGTGCGCAGGCCTGGCATGGCAGCAACGCCAGCAGGGACGGGCCGCCGCTGGTTGGTACGGCCACCGCGCGCGCCTGCGCGCACGGAACGGCAGCAACGCAGCAGGCAAGAGGCGCGCGGCCTGTCAGTCCGGTGCGCGCGGCGCACGCATGTGGTGGAGGGGACGCCTCGTGCGGCGCGCGGTGACCGCGCATGTGGTGAGGGGACGCCTCGTGCGGCGCGCGGTGACCGCGCATGCGGCACGCAAAGTGTGCCCGCGTGAGCCACTTTTGCGTGTGCACGGTCGATGCGCACCACGTTTGCTTGGCGTTGCTCCTGGCGGCGCATCGTGCAGGACTGCACTCGGTGCAGTAACATCCTCGACATGAAGCAACCAAGGGGTGTATGCAGAAAGCCCCCTCATGGCCGCCGCCGCCCCCTCATCGGCGGCGGCACACGTACTACGGCGCCTGCACGCGATGCGCGATACATGCCAGCGAGATGCATACATGGTCCACGCAGAGGTGCCGGTCACCTTTTAAGTGTAATCATAGGTAATAGCTTAATAATACATCAATACTGACGTGCTTGCCGGAACCGCCGGCACAGTTCGGGACATTATTGCGTAAAACAAATGCATTGATAACCTGCCTGGCTACGTACCGCTGACTGCCGTTTTGGTTACATGCTCCCGCCCAGGCCACGCATTGTTTTTTGACTGCGCGGTCTCGACAAAAACGAACAAACGCGCCCCGAATGACGCCTCAACGGGAACAACAACTTCAGGAAAGTGACTGGCGTCCACACCACAGCAGGGGCATGTTCTGTGTGCAGCTGTTGGATAGCATGCCACCGGCGACCCGGCTACTGTGCGGGATGGACTGCTGTTCCCGCGTCGCCGGCCAGCGGCGCGGGCGTCACTTCATTGCGTAACAAGCAGTAAGAAAGGATTCCTGAACCGATGCAGCCGAGCCGTACGGCACACCACAGCCGACCGTCCATAGGAAGCCCCCTCCCCTCCCGTCCTTGCATGCGGCAGCCAGCTGGTCAGGATGCAGCACGGTAACAGACAGGTTACCGAAGCCCTTTCCCCTGCCCGCCCCCCTGGCGTGCCCGACATAACGCTCAGGCTCAGGCAATCTCGAGGCCAAGCGTTACAGTCGGTCTACGCCAGGGCTCAACACGTGGCACCAGTCCCCAGCAGCGAGTGCTTTCAACCATTTCGTGTCGTTTATTGTCACTTATACATGCGGTTGCATGGTATGTACAGGTGAAGTGATTGGCGCTCTCTGGCCAGCCCCTGCCGGCTGCCTGCCTCCACCTGCCGCCGGTGTCGCGCCGCCGCCAACTGCGCACTCATCGCACGGAAACAGCATTCATCCTCCAATCCAAGCAAAACAACAACCAAACCACAAGAGCACTTTGTCAACCGCTTGACCCAAAGCATGATGTGGCGGCAGCGCGCATGGCCGTACAGTCCCGACATTGAAATGGACACCATCATCGCAGCGTTGTCGGTGTAGTCGTACGGGCGGGGTGGCCGCGCGCGCGCCCTTGCCCCTGGCTGGCACTCGCTCCTGCACAGCACAGCAGCCTATATGGCAAGGAGCTGTGAGCAGGGAGGGCGCGCCTGTTTACCCCATACATGAGAGGCGCACTGGAAGCGGTGCACGTACCATCTGTCACAGTGTGTTGACCGGAACTCGCACGCACTGATTTCTGTCCCCGCAGTGAAGCGGCGGAACCGCGTACGGCAACTACGACAGACGAACTGCACACAAAGACCGGGTCGGGCTGTGGGACCTGAGCAACGCAGCGTATTCCACCGGGGCCGGCGGGGGGAAGGCACGCAGCAGTAGCAGGAGCCGAATTCCACAAGCATGCGCGCCTATCGGACATTTCTATGCAAACACGCTCAAGCCCCCATAATGGGCACTTCAGTTCAGTTGGGGCTGCAGCAGGCGACCATCCTACAGCTCAGCAGCATTACATCATACTCAGCAGAGATGTCCCCGTGCCCCAATGGTTCGTCAAGCTCCGCCACGCCGGCTGATGGTGTTGCCATCCGCCACCGCCAGCTGCCGCCTCAGCAGCAGCACGCATGCCGTCGCATGTCGGCCAACGTCCCTCCATGTCGGCGGATGCTAGTCCACCACGCCGCACCGCATCACGCCGCCCTGCTATTGCCCGCTTCCCCTCTCCACCCTAATGCCCCGCAGCTCAGCTAAGCCTACGCGCACGTCGACCAGCCCTTTCCGCAGGTAGTGCAGGTCGGCGAGCCCTTGCCGCAGGTCGGCGAGCCCTTGCTCGCGCTTGCGCTGCAGGTCGGCCGGCCTTTGCTCCTGCCTGTGTTCCGCCTCCGCCAAAGAGACTCTCGCGGTATTCTCGCGCGGCAGTCTCAATCCTCCGCACAGCCTCCGAAGCCACGAACACACCCCCACCCCACTCCGCCAGGGTGGCGGCCTCAGGCGGCTTGAGCACACCATGCACCACCTTGTCGGCGACCTGGACCACCCACGCAAAGATGGCGTAGCAGTAGTAGACAACCAATACGAACAGAGCGAACACCACGGCATATGTCAGCAGGTCCAGACCGACACGGCACAGGGACCGCGGCCCTGGAGTGCTCCTGCCAAAACCTGCCCTTTTGTGGTGGTACTGGGTCTGGGGCTGGGTCCGCCGAGTGGCCAGCAATCCACAGCACCCCGCCACAGCAGCGGCCAGGCTTGCGAGGCTGCAGCCGTGGGAGCGCGCAGGCTGCGTGTGTCCGGCTCTTGGTGACAGCACAGCTGGCCGCGCACCTGCGCGGGGCACCCAGGAGGCGCGCCAGCGCCATGCATGCCAGAGACCAGAGATCTGCGCGCGGCACGCACGCATGCAGGGAGGCAACCTCAGAAACACGGAGGTGCGCGCCAGTGTCGGGCCATCCGTGGAGCGCGCAGCGGCAAATGCTGCGGGCCACCAGGCACCCAGCGCGCGTTGGGGGCGGCCATGGAGCGGCAAAGCCTGGTGCCAGCCTCCCGTACTCGCTTGTGGCGGGCTGGGAATGCTGCTGATGCTGATGCTTTCCACGCCCCAAGTGTGGCACGCCCCTTACCAGCTGCGGTCAGCGACGGCCGCGGCGCAACGCACGCGCGAGTGGCTGCTGCTGCGCCGCCGCAGCTGTGCCGCCGCCGTAGCTGAGGAACGTTGTTTTACAGGCTGCTACCCGATATGAACCAGAGAGAGGTCCGGGTGGACGTTACACGAGGCAGGAGGCCAGGAGGCAGCACAAGACGCGCTAACAGCCGCGGTCGGGCCGTGTTCCGGACTCTCGTGCAGTTCACGCCCGCTGATACCAAGCCTTTGGCTTGTGAGGCAGTCGGTTGTGCGAAGGAACGCAACCTTGTTGCGGGCGGGGGGGCAGAAGGCGTAGCCGAAGGGGGACTCGCCCAGTCGTTCGGCTCGTCCCATACGCCCAGGGGTCCGAAAGTGTGACAAGACGCCCTGCGAGTACGACACTGGCTTGAAGCTGGTCGGGGCTGGCAGCGACAGGGGCCTAGCGTCGAGCATAAGGGCAGCACAAAGGCCGAGGGCTGGCAGAGGCCTAGTGCTATATGCGTTCAAGCTATTGCTGCGTTTGCTGGGCCAGTAGTGGCCTTCTGGCCTGTATGAAAAATGTTTTTTGGCGTCGATGCTCTCCTCCTTGACAACAAGCGAAGGGCGCGCATGCACTGAGTACGCTTGAGTACGCTGCTATCCACTGGCTTGAAGCTGGTCGGGGCTACGCCTTCTGCGGGGGGGGGGGGCGCTGTGCGCGAGGTCGACTCAGCTGATGGAAAAGCAGGGGTGGCACGTACCAAGAGCAGGCCTAGGCTCCGGCAGCCAGCGTTTGACTTGCGGCACGGACAAGGTGTGTGCACAGGCAACGCAGCGCACAGAGCTTCCCAGGTAGGCGGGGCGGGCACCTCCGGTGCCCGCGGTAGGCGGCACGAGCACCAGGACGTGCCAGCACGTTATTGCACATAGCGTCTTCGTGCTTCGATTGATCCGCCTGAAACACCTCAGGCCACCGCCACGCATGTAAGCCTGAGGCGTCAACGGGCGGGCCCATAATGCCGCCGACAAGCGGCGTACAGTGGACCCCGTGCAGCTAGAACGCAGTGTTTGGCACGCTGACCAGCCGTCAAATGCAACTGCAGTGCGCCGCATGCAGCTGGCATGCAGCAGTGGCAGCACCACGAATGCCGCGCGTGCTACACAGCCTGTGCTGGGACTCTGGCCTCATGCATGCAGGCGCGTGCGTCATGCAACTAGCCGCAGCAGACACCGCGGGTGCACAGGCGCAGGCACGCTTGCGCGCGCGTACGGGGTAGCCGTCAAGACGAACTTCGGTCAATGCTACCCCTTCATGCAACTCAGGCCTCATGCCATGAGGCCTCATACACGTGCACATGTCAAACTAGTCGCTGGGACAATGTGGCCTTGCCTTGCCGCCTGCGCGCGTGCGTCCGGCTGCTCCACGCAGCGAATGCCCGTCCAGCGGGAAAGAGGCCCTCCCAGAGGGCAGCCGCCACGATCACCACCGCCAGATAGAGCAGGCGATGCAATCAGACATCTTTGCTGCCACCACAGGATGGGCTGCGGCCCCTCCCTCGCGGGAGCGTGACGAGCAAGGCCGGACTGTGTGTGAATTAGGCAGGTGATGCTAACGACTGAGCACTACGCAGCACGGCCCATTTTCCCCGTAAGGCCTGCCTCGCTCATCGGCACTCGGCCGCCGCTGCGGACAGCCCCGCCGCCGACAGCGCGCCCTCGTCCACCGCGCGGCGGTATTCCTGGACGACGAGGCCCAGGCGCGCAGCGCGCGGTCCGCAGCGCTCCAGGGGTGTGCCGGAGCAACGGTCCGACGCCTGCACCACACACCGCGCCACACCACATGCATGACGGGGCCGTTCGTCGCGGGCTCGAGCGGCGCGTTGCGTCGCGTCGGGTCGGTTTGCCGGAGGGCGCCAGTCTATTCCGGCGTTACATGTGGTTGCATGCAGTGATTGTACTCAAAAGCATCAAGGTTGGTGTGACGGCTTAAACCATGTGCACCCTCTGGAGTCGAGACGTTTCTTGACACCATCGACACCACGCGCACCAATCACACGTGCCCGATGCCACCCCCGTAGTCTGTGGCGTACAAATGCTGGCTGATAGCAGTGCCCACCAGTCAGTCACTGTTGACGCTACGTGCATCGGCCTGTGTATTTGGTATTGGGGTGGTGGCGCTGTACGTCAATAGTGATGAGCCGGCCGGAACTTCCAGTGGAAATGGAAGCACTGACTGATACCCTTTCTGCAAACCAGGGTCCGCCAAAGCATGGCGTATGATGCTGCCCCTACCAGGCATCGCAACAGCGGCGCCGGTCGGCCCTGAAGCAGGTGGCAGCAGGTGCAGGAGCGGGGCCCAGCCGCCGCGCCGCTGCAGCTCCTGCTCCACATACGACGGGGAGGAGCGGTCAGGCCCGCCGCTACGGCCGCCACCTGCAGGTGCAGGCAGGTCCAAGGGGCAGCGGGTGCCAAGGACAAGTGAGCATGTTTACATGTGTCCACATGTAGAACAAGTGAGCATGTTTACATGTGTCCACATGTTAGAACAAGTGAGCATATATACATGTGTCCACATGTAGAACAAGTGAGCATATACATGTATCCACATGTACTGCCAATAGCCAGCAACATCAATCAAGGGGTCTACTGGCCGGAACCGTTGGCGCCCGCTGCAAGGGGCGCGCTGCGCCCCAAGCAAGAGCGGGAGCGGGAGCGGCGTAACTCAAGCGAAGTGCACGCCGTCCGCGCACACCGCGGACCCCCCCCCCCCCGCGGGATGCGCGACGAGGCCAGTGTTCTTGCAAGGCGGCATCCCCTTTGGGGACGGAACTGTTGCGCTAGACGAGAGCTACTGGTACGTACTTGTTGAATGCAAGGCCTCACTATACATCCTGAAAAGGGAGTATAGCGGATAACAGTCTGGCCAGCCAGGCACCTCGAGCCCGTGGCTGGCAGAGCCCAGCGATGCGATTCCGGCCATCACATCAGCATGTGTGCATCAAACATAGAGGTACATGCAGCTGTACTTCAAAACCCAAAAAGGTTCTGACACCCTCTGCGATCTGCGGACGGCATACAGACGGCATCCATCTCTTGTGCGCTTGGCGGCGTGAGAGACCGCTCTGTCCTTAAACCAACCAACCGCACCGGCCGTACTGACAGCAAACGGCGGTTCATCGCTAAACGGCGATCGGCGGTATGCCGTACAGTGACACGCTGGGCCGCCTGGACAGTCACTCCCGAATGCTTCGGGACGAGCGCCGCAGCACACCTACCAGAAAACCACGTTCACGCATACACGAACATGCCCGCGCATAGACGCCCAGCAGAAGGTGCCAGTCACCTTTGGCTTTACGTGCAATCGCATGCACTGGGAATAGCCTAACACATGTACACTGATGTGATGGACGGAGCCCTGTGGTCCGACTTACCTTGCTGCCCGGCGAACCTTTGCGGGCATATGCCCATCAGCGCCACCATGTCTCGGATCACAGGCCATTTCTGGTCGTGGATCAGCCGCGCAGTGGACGGGTCCGAGTGCTCCACCTGCGATTGTGTCGGTGACACGCAAGCAGGCGGCGGACGTCCGATGCGCCCAGCCGTACGGGCGAGCTCAAGGAGTTTGGCCCGCCCGTTGGCGTGGCAGCGGTGACTGCATACACATGACAGAACCGTGTCAGGTGAAAAGGGCATATGGGCAACCAGCCACCGCAGCGGGGCAGGCCAGAAAGCCAGAGGCGGCTGGCGCCACCTCTGGGAGGAACGGCGGGGCGAGGCAGCTTAGAGAAACGTACGCGCAGCGGCGTTCATGCAGAGATGCCCATCACATGGCACGCCGGGAGGGTGTCCATAGCACCATTCAATGCATAGTAATCGATGTATTTGGCATTACTAATACAGCCAATTGCACGTAAAGCGCAAGGTGGCATGCACCCTCTGGGCGCACATCCCGGCAACGCGCTACAGCTGTGCGCACACCCCAGATGAGCGCCGTCTGCAAATGTACACAAATGGCGACGCACGCGCGCGCGCGCGCACGCCGAATGCAAACACCCTGTTGCGTTTGGCGGCGGGGACAGCTCGGCGGGTGGGTCCGGCGAACGCACGGCGCGGTGGGCAACGAGGTGGAACGAACCCAAGTACGGAGTGTACGGCGGAGCAACACAGCCAGGCACTAAGGGCTGATGGGCTCGCCCATATTCCCGCTGCTGATTTGCCGTACAAGCTGCGGTACCGTTTGCCGTGCGGCAGACCATGCCGTACGCCATAGCTGCCGTACGCAGTGGTGCCAGCGCTGCAAGCGGCGCAATGTATTCCGTGCTGCCCCGTTCTGCGCGCGCTTCAAGTACGGCATGCTCACCTTCATGGACGGGGTCGCGTTGACCTCCATCAGCCATGGCCTTTGTGCGTGTGTGTTGGGCAGGGGCGGCGGGATGGAGGATTAAAGGGGGAATGGAGTATGAGGTATGCAGCGGGCGGCTATGAAGAAGGGCAGTGCCGGCCTTGGAATGCTACTGCATGCGAGCGACCGTTTGGCCACGGTACGGCGTAGTAGGGTACTGGGGTCGGACCAGCGAGGGAAGGACGGGGGTTAGGGCATACGCGCTGTGCAGTGTGCGCCGGCCGGCCGGACGGTGCACGGCAGGACGCGCGCCAGGCAAAGGCCCAGGTTGGCGCATCCCTTGCGGTGCGTACGGCGGCGAAGTCTTGAGTGCGCAAGCCGCTGCGCTGGCTGCCCTCCCCCTACCCCTGCGCGCACGCCTCATGTGCCCCGCCCCTTGACCCGATCAGCTCGGCGCGCACACCAACGGAGGGTGCCGATGGCTCCGGCCATTACACCGCTATTGACGTATCAGGTTATGTGTAGTTCACTAAACTGCAGGCGAAGCCATGGCGACTGCCACACACTACGGCTCAGAGGTCCAAGAGCGCAGGCAGGCAGGGAGGGAGGCGTGCGGCGGGCTTCTGCCTCCCCATCATGGTACCTGCAGAGTGTGCCGCTCACCTTGGCTTTAAGTGCAAGTGCATGTACTGGAAATGTCCACATACATCAACACTGATGTGATGGCCGAAACCATCGGCACCCTGTGGTGTGCGCAATTGCACGTAGCCGTCATTGCGTCCGCGCGTGCGGCACCAGACGGCGCCCATCCACCTCTCGGTTCGTGCAATCGCATGTATTTGAAACAGGCTGATGCGTCATTCCCGATGTTTTAATGACCAGACCTATCGACATCCCCCTCTGCTCGCTCGCACTTGCCTGCCGCCTTGCTCGACGAGGAAGTCCAGGCCAAAGAACTGGAAGCACGAGTGGGGCGGCGGGTTCACCGAGGCAAGCACCTGCGGTGTGCGCGCGCACACACGCGCGCAGCGTTTCCGGGTTTGCGTCACCCGCGTTTCGACACCAACATGCAGCCCGCGATTGGTCGACACGCAAGCGCCCGCACCCGACCACCCTGTTGGCTTTGGAGCTGGAACCGTACCGTACCGTACCGTGTGGCCACATAAAGCGGACGCCGTGCGCGGCAAGCGTGACACATGGGTGGTCGGCCGCTCACCTGCCGGCCCACACAGACACTCACACACCGCGCTTTAGCTGCTCGGTTGTGGCCCAAGCCCTCCCCACCACTCCAAAGGCGCCCCCAACCAGCCCTTCCACGTCATCGTGTGTGCGGCCATGCAAAGAAAGTGTGCGCAGGCCAACTTCAGGTTGTGCAGTACAGTGCTGACGGCTACCAGCAGCAGCAGCAGCAGCAGCAGCAGCAGCACAGCAGCCGCAGCAGCAGCCTGCGTACCTCTGCGCAACGCGGCAGCGCCGAGGCGAAGGCTGCGGCCGCGGAGCGGCACATCGCGCTCCCACAGCTGCGCGGAGGCACAGCACGAAACACACGCCAAAGGACAGGTGTGTGTGTGTGTGTGTGTGTGTGTCTTCTTCTTCTTCTTGTGTGTGTGTGTGTGTGTGTGTGTGTGTGTGTGTGTGTGTGTGTGTGTGTGTGTGTGTGTGTGTGTGTGTGTGTGTGTGTGTGTGTGTGTGTGTGTGTGTGTGTGTGTGTGTGTGTGTGTGTGTGTGTGTGTGTGTGTGTGTGTGTGTGTGTGTGTGTGTGTGTGTGTGTGTGTGTGTGTGTGTGTGTGTGTGTGTGTGTGTGTGTGTGTGTGTGTGTGTGTGTGTGTGTGTGTGTGTGTGTGTGTGTGTGTGTGTGTGTGTGTGTGTGTGTGTGTGTGTGTGTGTGTGTGTGTGTGTGTGTGTGTGTGTGTGTGTGTGTGTGTGTGTGTGTGTGTGTGTGTGTGTGTGTGTGTGTGTGTGTGTGTGTGTGTGTGTGTGTGTGTGTGTGTGTGTGTGTGTGTGTGTGTGTGTGTGTGTGTGTGTGTGTGTGTGTGTGCGGGCGGGGGGGGAGGGGAGGAGTGCGCGCTGGCCAAGCAAGCGCCTACGAGTGCCGTGCCGCCATGTACGGAGCGCAGCGCCTGCTATAATAGGCTTGCAAAGGCAGGCGGGCTGGAAGCACGAGGCAGCAGTCGAGGGCATATGCGGCGCGCCTCGCCCCTCGTGGCACGCGGTAGGCGGGCCAGCCTGAAGCATGCTTCATTGCGCGTGTGCACTGCACGTGCGTCAAACGTGCGTGCGCCGTACGCGCGCGCTTCCTCCTATCGTCATCATCCCCGCCCGCCTTGCCGCCTTGGTTCAGCACAACAGCGCAGCAACTGCTGGGTGCGCCGGCGCGCACGCGCCTGTGCGTACGGGCGCCTCGCCCATGTGCTGCCGCAGCCGCGCCAAGCTCCACACGTCGCCGTTCTCGTTCTGCGCGTAGTTGGTAATGTGGCCGGGCGCGGGGCCGCCGCCGCCGCCATCGGCTGCAGCAGGCCCGGAGATCACCGACATGTCGTACCTGCATGATGTGCGGGCGGACGGGTTTCACAGCAAGAGACTGTGGAAAAGCGCACCGTGCGTCCCGGGTGCTGTCTAAAGTGGAACGCTGCGCCGGCCAGCGCAGGCACTCGGGCATGGTGGGTCGGGAGCCAGCCCAGGCGGCGCCGTGGGCTCCGGCCATGGCATCAGTTTTGGTGCATTGGGCTACTTCCAATACATGTAATTGCACGCAAAATCAGAGGCAAGTGGCACCCTCTGACCAGCCGTACGGACGGCTCAGGCGGCCGGCCGGCGCACGGCACGCGGCAGCTCCCCAGCCGCTCTGCCCGTCTTGGTCTGCAAGGACGGTTGCCGTTGCAGGTCTTTGGGTGCAAGGATTCTTGCCGTTGCATGCAGGTTCGCGCAGCAGCTGGAACGGTGGCCACGCCCTTCGTGCGCTCCACGCAGCTGAGACCGCTGCACCGCACCGCCCGCTGGCGGTGGCGGTCGCGGCGCCTCAGCCTCGCGCAACAGGCCCAGGCCTCTCAAGCGTACTGCCAAGGGGGGAGGAGGCCCCGTACGACTGCTCTCGGGCACATGTCCTGACACACTGAACTGTGGGGCAAAGGCGTCCCATCAGTCCGTGCCACCCGCCCACCTGTGCGAGCTGAACAGGACCAGGCCCCGACTGTGCATGTACAGCCTGCGCACACAAGCAGGAGGGGGGTGCATCGCGAAGGCATGGAAGAATGCTGAACCCGTCCCAGGCCTGGCCGCATTACAAGTTGTAGTACAAGTTGGCCCATACGCAAGCGACGGCGCCTGTACGAGCAGCCTGCAAGGGGCTGTCGCGCAAGAGCGCATCATGCGCTGTGCCCGCCCCCCGCCGGTAGCGCTGTGTGGACCTCGGCGCACTCGAGACACACACGCACACACGCGCGCACGCGCACGCGCACACACGCGCACGCGCACGCGCGCGCGCACACACACACACACACACTTAAGAAGAAGAAGATACGCTGTTCTGAATACTGCAATGCATGCCGTGGGCCGCGCATACCTGTGCCACACACACACACACACACGCACACACACACACACACACGCACACACGCACACACACACACACACACACACACACACACACACACACACACACACACCGGGCCGTTCGCCATGCAGCGGCCTCCAGTCCATTCCTGCGCTACGGCGCGCCTGCCGTGATGCGCCAGCCACACGCGTATGCCTGGCCTGGCCGCCATCCGCCCACCCTCCCTCCCCACTCAGCAGGTGTGTGTTGGCCCCCACCTGAACGGGTGCACGTCGGGCACCAGTACCCACACGCGGATGCCGAACTTGCGCCCGCCGATGAGCAGCGGCCGGGTGATGTACTGCTGCGCAAGGTACCAGCGGTAAAGCCGTACACCTGGTGGCACGCGCGCGGAACGCGTAAACGAGGACAGCAGCAAGGTCAGCCAGTCAGCCGGCTTGGGCTGGGCAAGTACGTTGATGCACACCAGGGCGCGCGTCGAGCGTTGTTGAAGCGAGCAATGCCTCGATTGCCATACACGCCAGTCCACGGAAGGCGCGGCGTGCGCGGTCGCTGAAGAACGCATGACATGAACCGCCCGAGTGGCCGTTAAGCGCACGCACACGTACGGCAGTACGGCAATGCGCGGCCGGTGCACGCGCACAGCCGTCGTACACATCGTACGCGTCGTACGCGTCGTGCTAGGTACCTACCTGCCCCCACGTCCGGCGCGCCACGGTCTCGAAGCAGGCCGCGAAAGCATCAGACGTCGGAACCAGCCGCAGGCCTGTGCCGCGCTGCAGTGCGCGGCAGGCAGGCACGTACGCACAGCGCCACGCGCCGTACAAACGGGACGGGCGCGCAAGCAACAGGCTGGCTAGGGCGTACGTACATATGTGAGCAAAAGCGGGCACACCACAGGCAACGCACGCGCGCGCGGTGGTGGCAATGGAGGGAGCCCAGAGCCACAGAGCGGCGTCGGCGGGGGGGGGGGGGGGGGGGGTTGACAACCGGGCAGCGGGTAGCTCTCTCTGCGCGAGGTCGGGAGGGAGGGAGGGGGGCGCGTAGCGGCGGCGGCCCCGGCCCTGGCCCCAGCCGGCGACCCGTGCCAACAGAGTTGGGCACCAAGGCGCCCCCGCCAGAAGCAGCAGCCGCAGCAGCTTCAGCCGTTCGTTAACCCCGACTTCGTGCCCGTACACAGTGCCGTACACTTCCGCACTGCCCTCCGACTCTCCATCGACCACGCACGGCGTACGCGCCTGCTTGTTGTTCTTGAGCATCCAGAAGCCGCTGTCCTGATGCCGCGCGTGCGCTGCCACCCACGCCGACCACTCGTCCAGCTCGTCGGGCAGCTTGAAGGACCTGGCGGCCGGCCGGGTGGGCGGGTGCGCGGATAAGCGCGCGGGCACAAGGCAGGGGACCCTCGTGCACCGGTACAGAGTTGATGGGCTTCATGCCGTGTGCACGCCCCATACATGTACCGTATCCTTCTCCTTCCAATACATGTATGCATATACACATCGCGTATCTTCTCCTTCTAAATGTACACATACATTACAATAGATAATGTACAGTATGCACACAGTATGTGTGTACGTATGCATGCGTACATAGCGTGTGTGTACCGGGCTGAGTGGAGTGGTGGTCGGGGGAGGAGGGAAGCCGCGCATCTGGCGTAAGAGAGGGAGGGGGGGGGGCGACGAGGAAGGAGAGCAGGGAGGGGCAAGGCTGTGGGGGAGGGGGGAGGCCGCCGCGCAAGCGGGTTGCCGAGCGGCCAAATTAATCAATCTCTGCCCATGGGAGGGGGAGGCCACGTCACCGCCCTCCCTTCCCTCGCGCCAAGCAGCAGGGAGTGGCTGATGAGGGCCCCCCTGCCGCGCCGCAGCCCCACCCACCCACCGCGCCAGGCCCAACGCCACACACCATGCAACACCATACTACACCACACCACACCACACCACACCACACCACACCACACCACACCACACCACACCACACCACACCACACCACACCATAGTACACCACACCACACCACGCGACGGGCCCGGCATCGCCGCGGCCCATCGCCCGCACACAGCAACCTCCCTCCAGCGAGCGTCGCTCCAACGTTTCAGGACTCTTCCCCAGATCCAAGCCCGGCCCGCCCCCCCTTCTCCCCCGCCCGATGCTCTA